>CM072536.1:31042000-31067000 GCA_036898165.1 Silybum marianum
TGATCGTCAGGCCCTTAAAATGATACCAAAATTTCTTTAATAATACTATATATAGTTGCCCGTTATAAACTTTCATTTTTGTGTGTGTTTCAAGGTTCTAAACATTACACGATCAAAGCCAACGTATTTTTTGTGGATTAAAATTGCAAATGTTTACTATGATAAGTGATTCATACTTTTGTTTCCACAAATGCATCAAGACTATTTTAGGTGATATATATGTTTGGTTATTCAAGGTTTTAGTTTATGTTGTATCACTTTTGTAATATTTAATAAAAATTGACATGGAAAAACGTCGTCTAAGTTCGATAGGTTCAATCAAAACCCCATTCAAAAGTTTATTTTGTTATAAATTAGAGGCATTTTTTGATTTTCTATGCGTCATAGACATCCGAAACTTCATAACCGACCTATCATACAATTTGGATGATCAATTAAGACTTAAGAACCCTCTCCCTCTTGCTTATTGCATCAAGATATGTTCCTTCTAACTATGTTCATTTTTTTTCAATTATGTGCTTGAATACCATTTGGGGGTTTTAGAAAGGAAAAAAAATAGATTTTTAATTTGTTTTTTCTGTATTTTATGATTATAAAATTTACGCTAATAATTTGTTTTTTCTGTATTTTATGATTATAAAATTTATGCTAATAATTTGTTTTTGATGTGATACATTTCTCTATGTATTCATATATTATAATTAACTTAATATCAACGAATAATGACGTTTATTTCATTAATCAAAATTCGACATCTTTTATTTATTTTTTAAAATAGTTTTAAAGATAACTTAATAATTTTGCTCAATTATTTGTGAAGTTGAATATTATAAAATAATTGTAAAGACGTCCACGATTGAATTTCACATTCACCTAAGTTATTTTTTCACTCCATTATGTACAAATTAATATAATGTGCTCTTTTGTGACATTTATTATTTTATTAGACCTATAGTAACTACAACTTCATATTTTGTTGTAAATAATTTATGTTTTCTAATATGCAAATGAGTATTATTAGAACTTTCATTTTTCTTATCAGTATTCCATTTATTTTAGTATAATAGAGTTGTAATTATAATTTAAGTTCTGAAATTAATATCACTATTTATATATGTTAGATCAAATAATTTTTATTTTTATTAACTCTTAAACTACTATATTTTTAAACTTTAAACAAAGTCATTTTTTTATAACTACTTTATCCAAATTACGCACAAGAACACATTTTATGATTCTTAATTAACTTTTTTTACCATAATTATTTTAATTTTAATACCCGATTTTAATTTTTAGTATAATTAAATAAAATAGTCATTTTCGACTTGTGCTTTAATCTCTTATAGTTATTTTTCCTCTAAAATTACTAAAATGTAATTGGATCGACAAGTGGTAAGTCCTCATTTTACAAATGAGTGAAAGTGTAAAAAAAAAAATTAAACTAGGTAAGCAAATATAAAGACCAAATCTATAAAATAGATATAAGTCGATCCCTATAAAAATTTAGAGGTTTTTAAGACTAATTTATAGATTTGATACATGCAATTACAGACCTTGGTATAGAAACTTTATTTCTTTTACACTTTAACCTCTACGTAAATCACTGAGATGCCACCCCACCTGTAGCCATAGTGATATTTTGATGATTTTTAAAGATAAATATAACTCTAATGTTTATTATAATATTTACCTAGGGAGTATTACTTTCATTAAAATAATGGTATTAATAGCTGGTATGTCTGGCCTTTTATCATTAGATTCAGAAAGACACATAATTTTATAATCTCATATCACCCTTCCTTCCACCTTCCATTTGTCAAGTTCTTACCCCCTTTTCTCTCTCTCTCTACCAACTCTTTCCATCACTCTTTATATACATATAAACCTTCACTTCCAACTCAAAACAAACACCGAACAAAAAAAAACTATCTTTTTCTTTGATTAATTCTCCAAACTACACAAAAATTAGGGTTTTGTGATCATCATCATCATCATCATTCAGCCATGGCCATATCTCCAAGAAAGCTTAGATATGATGTGTATTCATACTCCTACCAAAATGACTCAAATACCCCTTTGGTCATCTCAGTTCTTGCTTCTTTAATCAACAGAACTCTTGCTAGAAATGAAAGAATCATTGGTAGAAATAATATGAGTGGTTACAAAAGTACTAGGGTTTTTGATTGCCATGAAACACCAGATATGACAATACAATCGTATCTTGAGAGAATATTCCGGTACACCAGAGCTGGACCGTCGGTGTATGTGGTGGCATATGTTTATATTGATAGGTTTTGCCGATCACAGCCGGAGTTCAGGATAACTGGCCGGAATGTCCATAGGCTACTTATTACAACCATCATGGTGGCTTCTAAATATGTTGAAGATATGTAAGTTCTTAATTGGTTTTCTTCAATATTCTAAATTAACCTGTCTTTTCTTTCTTTCTTTTTTGATGATTTTTCAACAATTACTTAACAAAATTAATATATATATATTTATATATATGTCGATCGATACAGTACAAAACAAATGATTTTTACCAAGAAAAATCACAAAGAAAACTTTCGTCGGTGATTATCGACTGATCATCCAGAAAATACAAATGATATGGTAGAATATGATGTTTTTCGAGAAAATACTAATGGATATCTGGTTAATTTGTCACTAATTTGAATTACCCATCAATTTTACGACGATTTTGTGATGAATCACTTTTTAGTGACGAATTTATCTGGTAAAAATTCATAGACAAAAGTTTTTCATTGACTAATGGTATCTTGATATTAATTGCGTAATTCTTATTCTTTTGTAATCACAAAAATGACACTTAAAGTCAATTCAAGAATCGTTAATTGTAAAATTATTAGCATATGAACATAATCTTTATATGATTTTGTTTAGTTTATTAAATTTTAAAGTTTAGACTTTGTATATTCCAAAATATATGATTGATGTTGGTGTCTTCTATTTGGTAGCTCTCAATTATTTATGTTGTACTTTTTGTCCTAAAAGAAAAAAAAAAGTGTAAATTTTCTTTAATTTATCTTTTAAATTGACACGAATCATATTTTATTCCAACTATTTTGTTTGTAGCCATCTTTTTTTCATTTGAAATATAACTATTAAAAATATATTTTAAAAGTCATATTATATATGTAATAAAAATAGTGATAGTTTTCCTCAATTATTAAAAAACATATAAATTGACTAGTTTAATATTTATTATATTTGACATTTAAAAGATAAAAAATCCAGCTTTTATGATAAAATTAATGCCATTAATGTAAGGTTCTCCATATTTTAGTGATTGTTCCTAACTTTTCTTGTGACATATATTTGCAGGAATTACAGAAATTCATATTTTGCAAGAGTTGGTGGAATAACAACAAAAGAAATGAACACTTTGGAGCTTGACTTTCTGTTCTTGATGAACTTTAAAATGCATGTAAATGTGAGTGTTTTTGAGAGCTATTGTTGTCATTTAGAGAGAGAAGTGAGCATCGGAGGTGGTTACCATATCGAGAAGACTTTAAGATGTGCAGAAGAAATTAAATCTCGACAAACAGAACAACGAGGATTCAATCAGATCACCCGAATTACTTTGTAGTTGTTTACTACATAATGTTTAAGTGGTAGCATATTAATATATATGTATAAAGATATGTAGCAAGAAATCTTGGGTATATATAATATATTTATTTATTTATTTTGCTTGAATCAGAGTCTACTAAGAGATTTACAACAACATTGATGTCCTTGATCAATGTTAGAAATTTGTCTTTGACTTATGGATTGATAGTTAATCAAGACATGGGATCTTGGAATAGATTGGACTCATTTTCAATCTCTTTAACAAATATTTAAATATTATATGGCTTCCAATTTTTAAATAAAAAACTAAATGCATGATGATGGTGTTACGTATTTTTCAAAAGATAGTTTTTAAAATATGATTAGAAAAATGTAACATCTATTCAATTTAATTCTAACAGAAATAATTAAGATTGTTATTTATGAACCGGACACTATAATAAAATCAGGTTCATAAGATATGAAAAATGTCCGAGTATAATAATAAATTACTTTATAGGACTTAAAAGTTAAGGGTTTAAACATTACAAGGATCTCAAAAAGTAAATTCAAAAAGTAAATAACGTAATGGACTTTATTCAACAACAATCAAATATGCATGTGATGTCAACCAACAACTAATGCTAAAAATAAATATTGAAAGAATAATGAACAATCAACCAAAGAACTTTGAAAACACACAAAACATAGAATATATACACGGTTCCACCACCGGTTTGTTGATGTACATCCATAAGGAAGAGGGTGAACTTTTATTGACGAAGGACATTCAAACACCGAAGAGAAATTTTAAACCGAAGCACTAATTGTCTAGGATCTCTCTCAATATTTTCTCAACTCAAACTAGGGTTTCTAAGCTCTTAATTTCGTTTTTTATCTAATGGAACTCAATGGATATTTATATTAATCCCTAAATAGAATCGCAATTGATCCCAATGGTAAAAACTAGGAAAGATGTAATTATCGTCGTACACGGCCAGACCTGATTATAAGGTGGGTTCGTGCCTAAAGACCCAAATGTTTCTGTTCAAGAAATAAGACTGCACTGTCCATGCTTGAACATAAAGTGGATTATGTTAGAATACCCAAAATTTCCTGTTTTGCAAAGTAATATTACGCCACGCCTGTGCTTAAATATAAGGTGCGTCCGTGTCAGAACACTGAAAACCTTTTGCTTTAAAAAATAACATTACGCACTCCCGTGCTTGAATATAACATGTGGTCGTGTCAGAAACCCCATGCTTTATGGGCGAGATTTATCCACTTATTTTGGGGTGGGTTTGGAAGTCGGATGTTAATCCAATTTAGAAATGGTGAGTTTGGTAAAAAATATTCTTTTTGATTTTAAATGCAATTTTAAGTAAAAGAATAATGGTTATAGAGACATCTTTCAGTTTTATTATTTTATGTTTTTATTATAAATTGTTTTAACTCAACATGCGTTAAATCTAACACTTTTTTTTATTGACATGTATATTAGGTCTTAGGTGGATTTGAGTGACGTTCGGAGATCTAAAAAGGTTCTGGTAGGATGGCTTTAGGGGCGTCATCTAGTTTTAAAGACAACAAACTTGATGGTTTTAGTAACCCCTTACCTATTATCTAGGATGAGGATTAGATGGTTTCGTTTAGACTATGTTACATATATGTTCTCCTTCATTTCTAAACTTTAAGTATTTTGGCTTTAAAGTCGTATTACTTTGAAAGAATTTGGAAATTTTAAACTGTTTATTATTTTCTAATTTTAGGAGTGTTACACTGTTGGAGATCATAATATTGGAGATTACATGTCGAAGGGCCCGACCCCTAAAAACTTCGCTACAATCTACTCGTCCCCCTCTGTGATAACCCAAACCTATGTTTGGCGACATAATGACACTACTAAAATGGAAGGCTTTCAACTACGAACATTTCCCTGGGAAATCCATCACTAAAGGGTGATCCGTCACAAAACCGTCACAGAAGTTGGTGTCTAAATTGTTGGTGGGTAAATCAAATCAGTGACAGATTACCCAGGAAATTCTTGGGTAATCCGTTGGTATTTTGTTGAAAACATCGGATTTCATCGGAACCGTTGGTATTTTCCTGGGTATTCCATGGTAATCACGCACGTAAATTTCCCTGGGTATTTTTTTTTTGGGTGAAAGTCATTTTTTCGTAGTATGAAAGTTCAAGGGTGATTTTTGGTAATCAATCTTTGAGGTGTCATTCATGTAAATTGGGGTTATAAAAGAGGATTTCTCCTCAACTCTTTCTATATACGTGGTTTCTTCAAGAGTGTGTATGTGTGTGTTTTGAAAGAGCTCTAGTTGAGAAAAATCTTGGAGAAGTCGGTTGATAGAAGAAAAGTGGGAAGAAATTTCAAGAAACTTGGCTTGGGTTATCTTTTTCAAGGTATGAACTTTTCATTATGTGAAATCTAGGATTTCTCAATTTATTGGGTTTTATGAGATTTCTTTAATTGGGAGAGTTTTCTCTGAATTCCTTGATGGCAATCTTTTATTAGGTCGATTTTTGGGTTATCTCTTATGTTTTAAATGTGTGATTTAATCATCCTTGGTAGTGTTCTGCAAGTTAAGAAGTAGTTTCTAATTTATCTTGTGATTAATGGAAATTTATCCATTAATCTAAGGATTTTGTTAGGATATTGGATAATATAGTGGAACCTAGTTGGTCCTTGGGTTAAATATGTGTTTTAGGATGGTTTCGGATCATCAAAATCTAGTTTGAATCGGTTTGTGACCAAAATGAAGAAGCCGGGAACCAAGCTGAATAGAGCTCCCCGCGAATTGTGTCCTGAGACAGGATCCCGTAGGAAGTCGAGCCGTTGATTTTCTGTATGTTTAGCGACTAGCACCGCGACTTGGGTCCCGGGCTAGGTCGCATATGTCACTATTTGGGCAGGTTTCAGACTTTTATTTATGAGTTTATTGTTTTTTTTATGGTATCCTTTAAGGTTCATAGGTTGGGTTTTATGTTAATGTTGGGTCACCGATGATTTGGTGATGAACCAACTTCCTTTTGTATGAATGAACTTTTACAGGTTCTTTTGAAGGTCTGAAATATGATTCAAGTATTGAAGAGTCAAAGACTATTCAATCAAGGGTTGTACATCAAAAAGTGGAATTTTGGATGTATCAACCAACTTCAATATTCAGATCATTTTGCCAAGTCAAGATTGGGTCACCAATATAGTGGGTCACCGATGGTACACTCAAAAGTCATCAAAAGTACTAAGGACATCAAATAAGATGAGGTCATCAAGTTTGATGTCATGGTCACCGACACTATAATCTTGGTCACCGAAATTGCAGGTATATTTTCTAAGGCTGTGATATCAAGTCACAAGTTCAAGAGTGTACACTTTTGGCATTTAGTGAAAGATGAAGTTTATCAAGCAAAGTGTACACTTATCAATTCCAGCCTTACAAGGTATCCACCGATGTGATACATAGTGTGATGTATCACTTAGCAATTTCAAAGAGATAAGTTCTTGACTCACATCAATTGCAAGACACGTGAGCCAGCAAGAACTTGGGCATCAAGCCTTAAATAAAGACATTCTCTTTTATTCTTATAAAAGGAATATTTGTCTTTTAGCTAAAAGGTTTGATGGGACTTCACAGAGCATGAAGAAAAGAAGATAAAGTTATCTGACATTACGTGCTACAAGGAATGGTTCATCCATTATTCTAGTACAAAGGAAGTAGTCTCTTCCTTTGTCCAGCAGATAAACTTCCAGCTAATGAAACCTTGACAGCTGTCCACATGCATCCCATGCATGGGCACTATAAAAGGAGATGAAGTCCTTCCCAGAAATCTCACGCTTTCAACAAATCTTCAAAGTGATTATTTGTGTGACTGTGGCAAAGTTGTGTGCTATAACAGTATTGTTTTAACTTCCTTAGTGTATAAGTTAATTACTGTTATCTGTGTGTTTAGTTTGATAGAATAGTGTGCATGTTCTTTTCCGCATCAAACTACCTGTGGTGTAAATTTTTAATATTTATATTAAAAAAACTTAAAAAGAGTATATTCTGTGTGTTTTATATTCAACCCCCCCTTCTACAAAACCTTCTCTTAGTTAGGCATCTCTCCTTGGGGACTAACAGTTAAGGATGGTGGTTAACCATCGATGTTGTAATTGGTACCTTATTTACTCAGATTCAGGTGTTCGGTTTGTAATTTCTAGCCATTAAGACCCGGTGTGAAGTGTTTGGACTTAGGCGAGTTTCTTGTATTGTTATACTGAACTCATAAGAAATGCTCTAATGGTACATGGTTTACTAAATGTGCATTGATATTTATGCGAGCATGCTTTATTTGTACATATTGTATGTTTTATGAAAATGTGGTGTCACATGGATTGCATGTGAGTCAAGTAACTATCACGACGAAAGTGGGTGCATGTGGAACTAAAATTGCCCTGATGTGAAATCTCGGTTTATTATACTATAAGAATTCGATTCTTGTAGTCCCATTGGGCTCCATAAATTGGGATCTTGTCGGGGTGTCACAAACATGACATTGATTGCAATCTTTTCAAGTTGATCACCTTATTATAAAGGGTTTTCGGTGAAAGTTATGGATAGTTACCAGAGTGGAAATATGGTCATGCAACTCAGCGGTTAGAGCATTGCTTTCATACGACGGGAGTCATTGGTTCAAATCCAGGATTCCTTTGCATAGAATAAAAAGTCGTGGCTCAATCTTCAGATTGTTTAGAGCCGATGGGACAAAATCTCATCTATTTTTTTCAATAATACCATTGTGACTGTTACAGATGTACGGGGGCGAGTGGTTTCTTGGTTTCAATCTTAATCTTCTAAGATGTCTAAAAGAATAATTCTTCTGTTTTCTCAATTCTAAAAAAACGAATAAAGAAAAAAATACAAGATTTTTTATTTACCGCTGGACCATAGGGGCCGAGGGTCCGCATAAGGAAAACACAAGTTTATGACATCTTGCATACTTTTATATAAGAAACGATATTGAAATTGATATTTTCCAATATTGTTGTTAGTTACAAGGAATTCAATAGACCTTTCGGTCTAATGCTCGTTTTCAAAACTGATGCATTTTCAAGTGTATCATGTTAAGAATTCTTGCATAGGAAAAAAGGTAAGTTGTAAACTTTGAGTGAAAGTAAGTTTAGTTATGAAATCATTTGCTAGTTTATTAGGTAATCTATGTTTACGTTAGAGGCTCAGATGGTTTAATATCGGTAAGAATCCTAGCTTTTGTTAGATTTATTTGTTTCCTTTGCGTTTAAATTTGAGGAGATTTTGGGAGAAGTGTGTTAAAGGATCCTGAAAGAATCATTTGTCGAATGTTTTTTTTATTTAGTGGTTAGAACTATTATTTCAGTTGTTTACATTGAAGAGTTATGTCGAAAGTTGTATTCAAGGCGGAGCTAAAAAATTAGTATAAGGGAGGCCAAAGACAATATAAGAAAATCCATAGTTTCGATGTTGACAATGTCTTTTACATACATATGTGCTTTTTCGTTAAATATTTATCCGTAGATAATAGTTATTAAAACTCAAACAAATTACAATTTTACACAATTTCTGTTAAATACAAATTACTCAAAATTATTTAATTACGGTTTAAGTAATTAGATTTTTAGACTTTTATTATTTGCCTAAGAAACCAAATACAAAATTACTAACTCATCTTAGTAAAACAAAATTAAGTTTATAGGATGCCAAAAGTGTTTAAACGTCATAGACTATTGTAAAGGATTTAAGTTTATAAGATCAAACATTTGTGTCATATCTAAAAGTATTGTAATAAGTTTACAAGACGTTTTGTGCATTTTAACAGATTTTTAGGACAGTCTTGAAATAAATTGTCTTATTAACTTCTTTTATAAGACTTCTTTAAAAACCGTCCTATAAACACTTGTTTTATACAACAAATTTTCAAATAGTGTCTTATAAAAGAGTAATAAGACGTTTTATTTCAAAAGTATCCTAAAAAGCTTTCTAAGATGTCCAAAAAACGTCATATAAAGTTATTGCAACATTTTTAAATAGCACGCATAAGTGTTTGTTCATATAAACAAACGTCTTACAAATTAATCTATTAAGGCATTTCAACATTTCTTGGACTCGATTCGGTTGTAGTGCCTCAGTATTGACAAAAAGTTAAAAAAATGTTAAGAGATTGAGAGTTTGATGGACCAGTAACTTTAATTTTATATGAATAATGTTGGTCTTTCATGTAAAGTTGAGGGGGGCTTGACACTATCCTGCCCCCTATTGTCTATGCCTCTAGTTGTATTATTGGATCCTTATCGAATTTTATGTTGGTTTGTTTAAGGTTTTTGAGGTGATTTTGGGAAATTGGGTCATTACACCCTCTATGGGATCACATTGCATTTATAATCAGTCGAATTCATTAATGAACTCTTTGATTATTAACCCACACTGTGAGACATTGTGATAGTCGAGGAAGGAACCTGTCAATGACTTAACGGTAAAAACTTGACTTGTAAGAACTAATTCATCTTCTCCTAAGTCCTAACTTTGACTTTTCTTCCAAACACCGATATCGATGCTTGTACACATGATAACTACGAACTTGACCTTTAAGTCATTAGGTATGTCATGCAAGTCGAAAACACACTTCGACGAAATTACATTCCATTAAAGTCATTAGGGTGTTCATCACGATGTTTCGTACAGGATCATAACAGTATTTAATTATATCAAAAGAACTTTAAGGTTGTCTATGATTTGCTGAAGCTTGAGTTTTATCACCCGTTGTAAGTGGCAATAAATTTCTGTATCTTGCATCGTTTATATTGAGGTCGCCATAGCATCTACCCTTGGCGATTGCCAGTACCACAGATTTCAATTCCATATTGGCCATTACACTAGAAGCTCTGTTACCAAATGATGACGGATTGGTAAAGTAAATTATAGTGTTGACTTTTATTGTGGTAAGAAGCTTACCAGGTAAGCGTTTGAGTAAAAAAACCCTTTAAACTAAGGGGCGCTTACCAAACACTTACCCGTTAAGTGTTTACTGGTAAAATTCAACACCATCATTACTTACTGATTAAGATTTTAGTCTACAAAAATGGCATTGCATGCAATAATTTACCCCGTAAGCGCTTACCATGGTAAGAGTCGCCACACTCACTTAACGGATAAGATTCTTGGTTTTTGTATCGCTCTTATCGAGTAAGATTCTTAGTCCTTATTATATTCATCCGGTAAAACAATATATTTGGTAAATGTTTATCCGGGTAAGTTTTGATAAACAGCCTCTAAAAATTGTAAGTGTCACTTGGAACCCCCTAGACAATCTCGAATGGTCGCAAGACTTCTTTGCATCATTTTGTTTGGATGTGTGCAAATGGGTTTGAGTAGCGATTTATAAAAATATAATCTAAAACAATCTGTATTTAAACAAACATTAGGCATCAAATCCAATGATTTTGCCTTCAAATCAGGGACCCAAAATCATTTCAAATTTATATATTAACTATTGATTCAAATTGTTTAAAGTCATGAACCACATTTTAAGAGGTTTTTTTTGTGTGGTTGTTAGATAAATTATTGAATTATTTTTGGCTTAAATTAATATCTTAATAATTTGATTTAGTTGTAACATATGTGAAACATAATTTATAAATTTTAGAGTAAACCTCACTTTTGGTCCCTGTGGTTTGTCAAAAATCTCGGTTTTGGTCCCTAGAGTTTATTTAATATAAATTTGCCACTACTGTTTGTTTTTTTGCTTGGTTTTGGTCCCTCTCACTAACGGATGTTAAATAAAATCATTAGTTAAGGGGCAATTAGGTCATTTTTCTTTTTTGTTAATATTAAATAGAGTAAACTTCAATTTTGGCCCTTATGCTTTGTCACCCCCACCCCCACTCCCACCCAAACCTCCTCCCTCTCTCATCTCTTCTTCCCAAACCAACCTCCCATTTTTATACATTCAGAACATAGATACATATATATATATATATATATATACATAAATATATAAAGGAAGGTTTAAATGAAAACTTTGTAAATTTAAACGAACAAAGGAACACCTTGTATACATATACGTTTATGTACACACATTTACACAAACAAAAACCATATATATACATACATACATAGATACATAGATACATACATACATAGATACATACATACATATACACACACATTTACACGGACAAAACCATATATATATATGCATATACATTTTTATGGAGACCACTAACCCATCTTCATCATCTCCATTATGCTTTTGTTTCTATTTTACATCATCTCCTTCATCAAACACCCACCACCTTTATCCCATTATAATACATAGAACGCACACACTCGCTACCTTCATAAAAAACCCACCTCATATATTTTTAATACATCGGAGCATATAGTGGCGATGGAAATAGAGTCATCGGATCTAGATTCCGATGAAAACACACACACAAACCCATCTTCGATTAACACACATATACACAAAACCCATCTCCAATGAACAAAAAATAACTATCTTCGATGAACACAACACACACAAAAGACCTTGTTTCAGAGATTCCATTTTGGAAACAGAGCAATGGATTCGACCATTTATTGGATGCATCTCAAGATTATGGGACTTTTTTCATGCCATGGTAACCGAAAATATCGAAAACCTCAATAATTTTGATCAGTTAATCTAAACACTATAACGGTTTCTCAAAAAACAAATATATTTTCAGGCCATTGTATGTATGAATACATATGGATTATATTTAATAGGCACATATATATTTTAAGTGGGTATATATATATATACATTCAAGTGTGTGTGTATATATAGAGAGAAATGTTCATGCAAAAACGGTAACAATTTAACAAAATACGAGGATAATCTTCGGCCAATGAAATTTTTTTCACGTACAAAATTATATCTGATTTTGTACAAAATCATAAATGATTCGGGCGACTTTTCTCATGCAACTTAAGTGGCCCCAAAAGTCGCCCGCTCCGGTTAGTGCAAAATCACATATGATTTTGTACATGAAAAACGTTTCTCGTATTCTCGTAAATAATTAGTGTTCTCGTATGAAACCACCTTTTTCTCTCTCTCTCTATATATATATATTCAAGTGTGTGTATATATATTTTAAGTGAGTCTTGGGAAGAAGACGGAGAAGAAGAGAGGGTGTGTGGGAGGATGATTAAATGGCTAAAAGACAAAAAAAAAAAAGGAAAATGACTAAATTGTCCTTCACTTAACGGGCTGGTTTAACAGCCGTTAAGACGAGGGACGGAAACCAAGCAAAAAAGCAAATAGTAATGACAAATTTGTACTAAATGAACTTTAGGAACCAAATCCGAGATTTTTGACAAACCACAGGGACCAACATTGAGGTTTGCTCTAAAGTTTATTTAGCATATAGAAAGAGTTCATCTAATTGGTTTGGCTAGTTTTTTTTTCGCAATATTCTTCCAGACAACCAAAATATATGAAGAGATATATTACATAAAACTTGAAATATTAAATTAAAATGTTTTAAAACTTTTTTATAGAGGTAAGTGATTTAATTTATATATTATTATCTCATTTGGTTGATAAAACATTATATGTCATAATTAATTATAATTCATGAAGTTATTATAGGTGGTAAAATGGTCAGGTTACATGAGTTGGATAAATTAAAGTGTATAAACTTTTAAAAATTATCAAAAAGTATTAAGGTAGGATTAACCCATCAATATTTAATTTAAGTTTTCTTATATTTCAATTCATAAATAAATAACATATTATTTGACTGTAAAAGATAATTATCAAAAAATTAGTAATAATTTATTTTAAATACATAAATTTAAGAAGTTGTAATTTTTTTAATATATTCTAAATGACTTCTAAATTGTCCTAACTCTATTTCAAAAGAGAGATGATAAATCTTAATCAAAATCTTGGAGTGGTTGCTAAAGGATTTTGTTCATTGAAAGTGAGGTTTGGTGGGTACACAAAGGGGACAATGTTGAGTTGTATTCATAAGTCTTTCAATCTAACATGAAGAATAATTAGACTTTAATCAACCACTTCAAAACTCACTATAATCTTTCATACCATTAATCAACCAAGATGTCAACCATGAATATAACATAAATTACAATTTTCGTCCTTATGGTTATCAAAATTTTGAGTTGAGTCCCCTAAACAAAATAATTACATTTAAGGTTACTATAGTTTCATTGTTGTTATGGATTGAGCTCTCTAAATAAAATAACTACGTTTAAAATCACAATAGTTTCACTTTTGAAGGGGTTTTGATTGATAAAAAAGAAGAATCTACTTCAACCGATATGCCCTTAGGCACGGCCATTATAAATTGGGTTGTCCTAACTTCACTAGTCGGTGCTCCGTTAAATCAGGGTTAATATCTTCTGTTTACTAATTTTCTTTTATTTTATTTTTTAAAATTGTACTTATTACATATAAACGTATTTAGAAGCCTCCATCTTCGATCAATATATACAGATGTCGGACAGAAGAAAAAATGAAAAAAATGATTGATAGAACAAGTCTTTCCCCACTCATACACCCTTACCATTCATTTCCCAACACTCATTATTTCGATGGGGGAGTGGTGGGACAGTGTTTTAATTTTGTGGGTTCCAGTTCTTTCGACAGAGAACATATATAATATTCATTTTTTTTTATGAAAACACCTAAATCGATTGTGGATATCAAGTGTGAAGTCAAAATTTTGAAACTTTTGTCATAAAAATTTGGTAGGTTCATGGGCATTGCCTGAACTCTATCAAATTGCTTGAAATTACCAGCAACTCATTAACCCATGACCATATTCCGATTCTTGCATTGAGTGGTCAAATTCAAAGAATGGATTTGCAATCGAAAACCCAGGTGGCAAAAGGTTTCCTTTACACAAATGAAGACTTGGAGAGCATTAGAGAAGCAATTGTCTTTGATAAACAATAGCATCTTCAACACCATTTTCTTGAAATCTTGTAGATTGATGATGAAAGTTTGAAGATAATATTATTTTCTTTAGAACTCTCACAAAAAAGTGGAGCATACCACAAGAGCAAATGAAGAGAAGGTGAAAAGCTATTCTATTTGACAAAGAGTTTAATCCAATGAATTTTAATATATGGGATTTAATCAAATTTTTGTTACAGATCTGAAAGACGTTATTTTCTTTCTTTTATCTTGTTCAGAAAATTTAATTTAGAATTTGATTTTTGATTTTTGATTTATATGAGTTTTGTATAACATATCTTTTTAATAAATTTCTATATTCTTCATGTTTTGATATATGAAGCAAATTCAAGAAACAAGTCTCTTGGGATTTATCTAATTATAATTCAATTACTTGAATCATATAGTGTTATGGAAGTACCAGCCGTTTGACATCAATAATACATGAGTTTCTTAGTGTGTGGAACTTTTGAGTTGTTGTAGTCGTTCCAGTCGTTCAGGAGGAAGGGTCTTAGAGTACAGGGTCGTAAATTTATTGTAGTGTGGTTAATGTCGGGAACCCCTTAGAATTATGGTTGTGGAATGTGAAATAGGGCGAAAGACTCATGGTGGTGCAAGCTCTGGTGGTCGAAGAAGAGGGATTGGGGGGGGGGGACGTTGTGATATGGTAGTATATGGTTTAGGTCGGAATTAGAGTGGTTGTCGGAGATGAGCAATGGCCACTGAGGGAGGTGGTCGGAGACGGGGAGGCCGATGAGATTACTTTGGAAGTTTCCTCTTTGTGTATATATATAAAAATATTATAGATTATAGATTATATTAATGTGTATTATTTTAAATAAAAATAATTGAAAAGTCAAATGACCAAAACACCTTTGACTTAATGGAGTTCAGATTAACAAAGTTAAGAGAATGGATCCAATTTGTAACAAAAGTGAAACCACGATGAACATAATTGTATTTATTTCGTTTAGGGGGATGCAATCCACAATTTTCATATGACCACAGGGATAAAATCTATAATTTACTCAACTTAATTGAATATTGTCTATCTTTATATATATATATAAACAACAACCTCAAGACATGAGGTGGCATAATTAGTGTTTAGTATTATCAAATCTTGAAATATGGTAGAGTTTCATCATCCCACATTGATAAAGACATGCAAGTTCGGAGGTAGGAAGTGAGTATAAGAAAGAAAGAGATAAACCATAGATGATGACTTGACAATTCTCAAATCTTGAAATATGGTTGAGTTCCATCATCCCACATTGGTGAGAAGATGCAAGTTCAAACATATAAAGTGAGTATAAGGATAAAGGGTGAATGCTTTTGGGTCAACTTATATGGTTGGATCTATTTGGTCTACTTTATTTTTGCAAGTTATATGTATATAAACAACAACCTCAAGACATGAGGTGGCATGATGAGAGTTTAGTACTATCAAATCTTGAAATGTGGTAGAGTTTCATAAGAATAAATGTGTGAATACTTTTGTATCAACTCAGATGATTATATTAAAAGAACAACCAAGGGAAATGAGGTGACATATTGAGAGTTTAGTTTTATCAAATCTTGAAATGTGATAAAGTTTCATCATCCCACATTGGTGAGAAAACGCAAGTGTGGAAGCATTGAGATTTTTGTGTATCCCACATTGATGGAGAGATGAAAGATTAACAATTGATGGTAGATATATGAGAGGAGGTTGTGGTGTGTTTGTTTTAACTCATGGGTTTGGATTCTCTTGGTTAATCCTATAAACACATTTTGTTGGCTCATGTTGGCTATAAACCCTCCAAGCTCTTGGATTGGTTCATTTTGGCCAACCCTCTATTTGTAAAAAAGTTAACATGATTTTCTATTTATGATTTACTTTAATCCAAAAATGATTAAATAGTAAATTTTAGTTACAAATTCCATTTTCATGAAATATTGAAAAGAAAATTTTATTTGGTGTTTTCTAATTACATGTTCTCTGTTTTCACAAAATATTGAAAATAGTCTACGGGGTTTTTAGTTTTTTTAACAATGTGTTCTTTGTTTTTCAAGTTTATTTTGCATAGTCGATCAGATTCTTAATTCTAGATGATTTGTGATAACTTATTACGTAAGTTATTAGTTAAAACATACATGTTTGATGTCATTTAATAAATAAGGCTACAAAACAAATTAAATTTTAAAGATTAATTTGAAACACCTCTACCATGATACTTAATATTGTTTACGTTTGCCAAAATAATTTACATCTAAAACAGTCAAATAAAATGATACATTGCATTGTATTAGTTGTCAAATAATGAATTAGGTTTATCTTAACGTAGTTATGTATTTGTTAACAGTGTAATTTCGTCACCACGCAACGCGTGGTGGCACACACTAGTTTTCATTAAATGGATACCATATGAGACTACAATAAATTGAACTTATAATATATTTAAGGTGTAACTTTTAATTTTGGTCCTTGAGGTTTAGTGAAAAGTCTGAAAGTGGGACCTAAACATTGATAAGTCTATAAATTATCCTTGTGGTTTTCATTTTGCTTAGAAAATGGTCCCTCGTCACTAACTTTGTCAAAAATGTATGTTAGAGTTAGGGGCAATTTCGTCATATACCGATTTTTATAATTTTATCTTAAAACGCAATAAAAGTGTATTAAATTATTTATATATAACTTAATTGTGTTGTATTACATACCATTAAATATGAACCCCCCCCCCATCCTCTCCACCCGATTTGCAGCTTTTGGTAGCCACTAACACCAGAAACCCACCCTCCTCCCCACAGTCTCACTTGCACCAATCACTTCTCTTTTCTCGCACCTTCCACTTCTTCGACGACCTCTACAAAAAAAACTACGCCCTCATCTATATAAACACACAGATCTCACACAATCTGAGCACATTTCCCCCGTCGATCGCTTCCTCTGGCCAAAGCAAACACATTTTTGTGTCCCCTTTGACTTCTTCTTGATACATAGATTAGAAGGCTATTTGACACGATAAGACCAAAGAAAACATTTTTTTTTTCATTTTTTTTGCCAGAACGAGGGCTGCATACAGAGACACGATCACATAGGGATGAAATCTTCGGTTCGGTTGGAGCTGGAAGTTTCCACGTTGAAATCTCCTATCTGGTACAAAATGTGAATCCTTCATTATCCCTTTCCCTCTTGGTGATGTGAAAACCCACATACATCAGAGGCCAAATCTATAATTCACGAAGACTAAATCTTGGATATGACGGTAATAGGGAGGACAATGACACTAGGTTTCGTCAATTTTGAGAATAAGGACGGAAATGATGATGGATTTCTGAACTCCGCTTATCTCCATTTTTGTACAAACCACATGGATTGTTTGTTTAGAAAAAGAAAAAAGAAAGACGTTTTGTATATTTGATAGGTTGTGAGGTTGCAGGATTTTGGGGGTGGTGAAGATGAGGGAGAGGAGTTTTTGGGGGTATGGGTGGGGTTGGGAGGGAAGGAGAATTGGTAGGATAATGCGGGACGATCATTAGATATAAATATTAGAGTAAATTGCAATTTTGGTCCCTATGGTTTCGGGATTTCTGTGGTTTTGGTCCCAGAAAATTTTTATTGCAAGAAAACCACTGTGCTATGCATTTCGTTGTGGATTTGGTCCCTCGCACTAACTCCGTCTCTATTTCTGCCGTTAAAACCCTCCATATGACCTGCACATGAGGGTATTTTGGTCTTTTTACTTATCTCTTTGTTTTTTCCACTCAAAACAAAAATCACAGGGACCAAAATTGTAAATAAATCTTTAATATTAAATAATTTTGTTATTATTATATTATATGTTATTGATAATATATATATTTATATTATATTGTTAATATATATGTATGGACAGTGGCCACCGGCCCACCACCCTTCTTTTCCGGCGACAACCACCATTCTTTCCCGGCGACAAAAAGAAACCCACGGTCATCTATTCTCTATTCGCCATTGACTCTCTGTTCTTCCCCTTCGAAGGGTTCGATTTCTACACAGGCACGATTTCCAGATCTGAAGATTTCCAAGAAATATGAAGGTTCATCGGAGCTTGTATGGTAAATGGGTCTGTTCTTTCTAAACCTCCGGTACCATATGGGTCTGTTCTTCTTCTCCGATCAACATTTATCAATCTCCGATACCATATGGGTCTCAAAAGCTACTCATTAAAGACTTCCTTTTATCAATCTCCACCACCAACTGCCGTGCACCACCACCACCCTCCGTCTCCGACTGGTGGCAGGCGGTGTCACTCTACACCGACCAAAAGTTTGGATTTTGGTTTTCATTTGGGGGAAGTTTCATCAATTTTGATTTTAGATGTGAAATTCAACTTTTAATTTTGGTTTAAAGGCTTACTCAGAGATGATCGATTTAACGGAGAAGATTTGGGTTTTAAAAGATGTCTAATGGTTTTACTGGAGAAGATGACCGGAAGTTCACCGGAGAAGATGACCGGAAGTTCACCGGAGAAGATGACTTGAGATAGAAAGTCACGAAATCAAAGTGATTCCATCTGCATCCATCCATCATCTCCACCATCATCTCTGTTTTGATTATGAAATTGATTTTGATTTTAATTTTAATGGTGAAATCAGATAAATATGGGGATGGATTTCATTAATGAGGGGTTGAACGGAGGAAGGAGGAGGTTCACCGGAGATGGAGGTTCACCGAGGGTTACCGGCGACGGAGATTTAGTCGGTGATGGAGGTGTGGGAAATTTGCCGGCGATGTGGTCTGTCGACAGAAAAGAAGAAGGGGGAGAGGGGGGAGGAGAAGAACATGGGGAGTGGGTAAATGTGTAGGTGGGTCCAACAAATAGAGTTGACTTTTGAGTAAATTACATTTTTAGTCCTTGTGGTTTATTAATTTATTTTTGAGTAATAGTATTTTTAATTGAAAATTAAATTAAAAAGTAAAATGACTACAAAATACCCTTGCTTTAACGGAATTTTTTAACGGTGTTAGTAGACAGGGACCAAAACCACAAAGGATTGCATACCATAGTGGTTTTTTTGCAATAAAAATTTTCTAGGGACCAAAACCACAAAAATCAACAAACCATAGGGACCAAATTTGCAATTTACTCTAAATATTATAATCTAATAAGTAAACTACATTTTTGGTTCATGTGGTTTACATGAATCATCGAAAGTCGTCCCTAGACTTCAATAATTACAATTATCGTCCCTATTGTTTGCATTATTAGTTAATAGTATTTTAGTCTTTTTATATATTTGCTTTATTTTATTTTCAAAATTAATAAATAATACTTATATGTGTGTGTGTGTGAGAGAGAGAGAGTTATATAAAAATACACACAGAAGTCGGTCCCATCTCCATCGACCACCATGGTACTCTTCAGTAACCGCAGTACCCATCAACCACCATCTCTGACAATCATCATCTCTCCTCTCACCTTCCATCTTCATTTCTCGGCAGCACCCTCCATCACCTACCAACAACGAAACCCAAATCCATTCCGGCGTTCTTCTTCGGCATCAACCACCATCACCGACCAACATTGAAACTCAAAATTCTCTCTGATGGTCTTTTCTGGAGGCACCTTCCATCACTGATAACATTGAAATTAACCTAAATCCGCTCTGGTGGTCTTCTTCGGCGGAAGCGTCTATAACTGATCAACATCAAGACCCAACCTTTCTTCCTCAACCTTCCACTTTCGGCTCAACCTTTCTTATCCAACATTTCTTTACCGTTGAAGACATCAAGACCACAACTGGCACCAGAAGCTTCGTCCCAAACCCAAACTCAAACTCCACACCTGCAACATACATACACACTACCTATCTATGATTCAACGCACACATACATATATATACAAACTGCGTGCACATACACTACACACACATGTATACAACACACACGATGTGCATATATAAAACACACACACACACACACTGTGCATTATTACACCTACGACATATATAAAACACACACTACATATATATAACACATACACTGCATACATTGTACACAATGTATGCATAAATAACACACACACACATATAACATACCCACATAGCAACACACGAGATGTGTGAGGGTTGTACCGAAATAGTGAGGAAATGGTGAGGAGTTGATCATAAAAACTATTGTCAGCGAAGGAGTAACAGAGTAGTGAGGAAAACGGTGAGGAGATGACCGGAAAAATGGTTGCCAATAAGGGAGTACCGGAGTAGTGAGGAAACGGTGGGGGAGATGAAAGGGATACGTGGGGGTGGGGATAGGTTTATAGGATGAAATAGTAGAACATTCTTTCTAAAAGTGTCACAATAGGTTTATGTGATTAACAATTTTTTAGAATATTTTAACATGATGTATCCTATGGGTATGGGGTATTTTATATGACACTATTTGAAAAAAAACATTTTATAGACACCTATGTTTATAAGATACTTCTCAAAATTATCCTATAAAAGAGCTAATACGACACTTTATATCAAAAACGTCTTAAAATGTTAAAACACCCAAAAATATCTTACAAACCTATATTTAACACTTTAGATACGACATTGTATGATCTTCATGAACTTAGGTCTATTAAGACGCTTAGGCATTTTAGATGTCCCATAAAGTTTAATTTTGTTATAGTATGGATTGTTCATATTTTTTTATAAGATCTAAGTGGTTGTTTGGTTCATTTTCTATTAAGTTTTGTATCGATAAAGTTGTCTGTATGGATTTAACTAAATTGGTGTTCAGTTATTATGCTAGAGTAAACAATCTGAATGATGTAAATGACTATTTTACCCTTTAGTTTATATTAAACAATATTTGTAGATAAAATTTTACAAAATAACAACATTATTTGCTGCCAAATTTAAAGAAAATAGTAGATCAAAATAAGAACGCGAGAATTGTAGGAACTTTGCACACATATCAAACAACACACTTTTTAGAGTAAATTTCTATAGATCAATCATATTACATGGAACACTCGTATCAAGAACGACAAGAAAATCGAATATACCTAGTTGTTGAATCAAATTAAACCCAAATAAAAAATCCCAAAGTTGATGAACCTTAAATAAAAAAAACCCAAGACATGGCAGAACCATATATTTCAGGAGGAGAAGATAAGGTATGGAAAAAAAGCACAAAAACATTCTCATGGAACAAACAGAAAAAAATCAGAGCTACAGGCTAATTGAAGAGATCTGTATTAGCCTATAATAGATTGACGACGACTAATGACGTGCTGAAATAGATAGGATATGATGTGGAACAGATCAATGATGGCTGGAACATATTAGAGTTGGCCTGAAACAGACTTGAGACAGTCAGGAACATATCGCAATGGAGACTGGCACTCTGAAACAGAAAAAAATCGGAATGATATGGTGATAAGGGACAGAGACTGATGTCTGGAACAGATTGGCTATAGAGAGGATTTCACTAACAGTTTTCCATTAAGACTTCTTGGTGGTTTTTTCCCCTGGAGGGTTTCAAATATAAGGCAAAGGCATTATTGGAAAAAGAGTGATTGAGTGCAAACGACATATGATTTAGCTGAGCGATTCAGCCATGGACTGAGCGAATAAGTCCATATCGGACGACTATTTGTGGTTGTGTGAATAATCCTTGTCCATTATACAACCCATTAAGCTCCTACCAAATAACCCATAAATGATAGTAACTAAAATCCATTTAAATTAGTAGTTCTAAATTTAGGATCGGTTACTAACCAAATGTGCGCATTCGATTTTCGGAAAAAATAAGTTTATATCAATAAAGTCTCTTTCTTCTCTATTCTTACTTATAAGGAATTAGGTTTTACGTCTGTAACATCTTTATTTTTGTCCCAGCTGAAGAAAGCGTTGAAACAAGCGATTCACTAAAGAAAAGTTGGTTAAAGAGTTCAAGTGGTGATGCTATGAGATAGTCACATCTGTCACAATAGCAACGATGGTACTGAGAGTATGGTCAGCTCGAATATTGTGCGATGCGGTAGTGACATCTGTCATAAGAGCCCCGGTGATACCAAGTGGTTGGTGGTCTCGACAATTGTGTCATTCAATAGTGACAATGGCACAATGTAACAACGAAATCTTTGCTAAAGGGAAATCCCGAGTCCTCTTTGTGTTTTACCCTTAGAATAGTTGAAATGAGTATTTTGAAGTTGGATTATGTTGGGTATCATCTTTTAGGCGAGAAACGGGTTCAAAACGTGTGAAAAATAGGAAAAACACTATGGGTACACTTGGGGCTATATTGCCCGACGATAGTGATAGTGTTACTATTGCCTGTGACGATTTCCAGAGAAAGAGAAGAGCGCTAGGTACAATCCGATGATTTTGCCCTGCGATAGTGACATTGGCATAATCACTATCGCGAACGACCTAAAGTGCTTAAAATCAGAAGTTTTTTTCTTCATGTGGGCATAACTTTCTCATTTCTACTACGATTTGGGTGATTCAAGTTGCTATGGGTTCATATTTCAAATTTCTTCAATATGGAAACAATGAGAATTGGAATTTCCTCAAAGAGATGGAGTTCCTATAAGTTGAAAGGTAAGCTTTTGGGGGTTTTGCACCATATCTAAGGTTTGGTTTATAGATCTGATTTAGGGTTTTGTGTGGTGTATTTTGGGTTTGTTTGTGATCTAGATGAAGGTCCTAGTGATGAGTCTTTTTGATCTGAAGTTCTCTCCAAAGGAAAAGCGAGTTCTGGAGTAAAACCTAGATTTATCCTAAATCTGGCAAGACGAGTTCAAGTTGATTTGTGAAAACTATGTACATGACAAAAATGTCTATTTTGAAGTATTAACATGTTTTACTTGTTATTTATCAAATTTGTAGGTATTTGGTGAATTTTGCATATTCGTTATATTTGGTTTTATAAATCATGTGAAATGTTTATACTTGTGTTTTTTGATATCTTGATAAATAAAACTTTTGGTTGAGTTATTTATCTCATGTGAAATGTTTATACTAGTGCCAATGCATTTTTGGTGTATTTGATTTATAAACAATTGGAAAATACATGTTATTGCATTATGATGCATTTTGGAAACATATATGTGAATATGATTTCATTTGGAAAATGGTTTATCTCAACAAATGATGTTTGTTTTGATTAATCACATAAGTGTTTAGTTGTTGAGATTTTGCTTGGTTTTGACTTAAATGAGTCCGGGGGACATCTGTCTGATCATACATATTTATGGCATAATTATATATAATATATTACACATTTCAACTGTGTTAGTCATTCAATTGAAGTCGTCTAATTTTATGGCTAGAATGCAATGGATCCATAATCATATAAGTCGGCTACGTTTAGGAATGTACGCATCCCGTTTATTGGTTGTTGACTAGATATTGAATAAGTTGATGTCATGCCAATGGCTAGATACTGAATAAGTTGATGTCACGTTATTGACTAGAACTAAATACGTTGATGTCACACCAGTGGCTAAATATTGAATAAATTGATGCCATTTTATTAACTGAGATACTGAATAAGTTGAAGTCACCCTACCAATCGAGATACTGAATAAGTTGAGGTCAATGCGTACATAACTAATATTTGTATCTGTATAACAGTGGTTTGTGGCTTACTTATGTGTTCTGTCACAAGAAATGTTAAATTGTGTCTCTCCCGTCATCTTATGGTGTTTTATGCCCTTCCAAGGGTAAGATTTGATTAAAGCCATGATCCTATTTTTATGTTTATAGCTTTGCTCTTGGTTGTGTGAATATTGGCTTTTGTTCTCATGTTAAAAGAGTATTGTATGAGTATCGTATGGTCGTCGGCTCTATATTTGAGATTTGAGAAATCGTTGATCTATTGTTGTGTGTGGTTGTCGTCTACATATTTGAGATTTCAGAAAAAAGAAGCGATACGGCTTAGGGTTTTAAATTAGGAGAGAGAGGGTAATATTAATTATAATAAATATATTAAATGTTACCTTTTTAAAAATGAGAAATTTGGGAAACTAATCATTTTTTGGGTTGAGCTTCACCTTACAGCGAATTCTTCCCAAAGCTTACCAAAATAGCTACCATGTTCGCAAATAGCTAAACGACTAATTTTTACACTTTTTGGCCCATGTTCAGAATATGCATTAAATTTTCTTTACTGTATTGGTCAAGTTCGCAATTGTGAACCAAATATATTACGAACAGGGATGAAAATGTGAATATAATTTTATCACTTAGCTTGTGCACCTGGTGGCTATTTTGATAAGTTTAAATTGACCTAACCTAAAAAATGGCTAGTTTCTTAAATTTTCTTCAAAAATTTACCAAATAAGTCTTTTAAATTAAATAATTGAATAATTTATTTTAAATGAGTGGGTAACATTGGACCTTACGGATCTCACAATTTATGCGGTTCTCAAAAAATTAAGCCCACATATATGGCAAAAAAATGGCAAAAAAATGGCAAAAAAGAGCGAAAAATGGACTCAGC